>JAJJWW010010446.1:0-15407 GCA_023531295.1 Papaver armeniacum
TACTACTTGATTTTGAGAATGAAGTCAACAATTTTCTTTTGTTTTGTGTTTGAAGATTTGAAACTCAAATGGTTAGGCATCGTCTTTGATAACGATGTTTAGAGTGGTATACAAACTAAGAGACAAAACATAAAAGAGACAAAGCATGAAAGAGATGAAGAGAAATGTGTCTTTTCTCATTAGTATTTTCTCTTTAAATACAAGACAATGAGAGCTTGTGTAAGTACAAGTGGTAGTAAGGGAAAGAACAATTCTACATGTGTCTAGTTTGAGAAAGGAGATGACATGCATCTTGACACATGTGATGTGTGGAGACACATTCCCACACATGTTACTACAACACTTTTGGAATTAAAGTTACTTTGTTCATCCGACTCCTTTGTTGGGAAATGAGTTGTGAGTGGTATAAAGTTACCGGTGTCAAATAGTTACTACCATATCTTGGGTTGTGTGTAGCAATATCAAATATCCTTACACCCCAAGGTTTACATCTCCATTTCATCATTGACTGATTCACATGGTTTCGCATTTAACTAATTGACACCCTCCCACTTATCTTGCAACATTTTCCGGGTCCGCGTTGCTGGACCTTTCAAGTTGGACATTGCATTTTGTTGCTCATACAACAAAACCAATACAAGTACTCACCAAAATGACTAATAGTAAGGACAAGATAAGCAACTAAAATAACAAAAAAATCGATATCAATTCATATCAATGATATAATCCACCACATAAAAAACAACAGGGGAGAAATAGATGGATATAATCTACAAATGCAATATAGAAATAAAATTCTCCTAATCTCACTTTTTTTCTTTTGTTTGCAAGTAGTGGCATAATGACCCGGGCGATGGGAGTTAGAACAACCTCGCTTTTTGCTCAATTTCCTAGATTTCTGAGAGACACACTGATGCGATCTCCCCGGACGACCTTTTGCCTCTTCTTGTATTGGGATTCAATACTATACGCGCAACAACCTCTCCAGGACATTCCAATATTCTCGAACTCAAGGTCGAATAAAGTGCAGTGCATACATTGATCGCCATTTCCAAGTTTGGTAGTATTCTCCACAAAGAGGGACTATGTCCACTTTTTATATTTCTCACATACTGGAGGACGTGTGGACACGGCAAATGCTCTGTGGTTGATCACCTCGGCAGGTGCAAGACTTCTCCCGAAATGTTGACTTGGTGCTGATCATTGATACCACGCTCGATGACCTCGTACTCATGTCCGATGATATGGCAAGACGAAAACAATTTTGCCAGTTCCCACCTTTCTTCTAAAATTTTGTCGGCATACGGAAGTCAATGGAGGCGTCCAACGAAGAGATTTTTCTCGAGTTCCTCAAACCATTCCATCGGTGACCTCCGAATAAAATCAACTAAATGACAAATGGGCAGATTTTTAGCCTTTTTAACTTTTGCATTCAACTCGCTTATGTTAGTAGAAATGAGTAAAACGTGCTCTTACACCTCCACCTTCGGACCACCTATGCTCCCCAATCTCCTATTACATACTCATATGGGCTTTGTTTTAAAAATCTTTCATAGCATTGTTGTAATGACAGGAGTGTATGCTTGGGCAACTATGATAAATGAATTCAGCAGCCACGTCTGTGAAATTTCTTAAGGAGATTTCGCAATGAAAAATAAGCCAATTAGCATACGGAGTCTTTGAATAGGCAAAAGCAAAAAAAACATAAAACAACTCATGATAGTGAGAATTAAATATAAGGTTGTGTTGTTTAGTACGTTTAATATGGTAGGCGCAAAAGCATGGCACACAAAGCAGATACCTGGGTTCGTCATGGCTCTGGCGAATGTGATCCGATCTATCCGAAACCACTACAAGATCTGAATTCTTCTTCAAATATTCACTCCCAAGTGCATCAAACAATTTTTAATAAACCAATCCCACGAATCATCATTCTCATAATCGACGATGCCAAACGCTACTAGATATATTTCTTCATTAGGAATCCAACCCTATGGTGAAAAGTAGGACCCAGCGCGTTCCCCAATAAGGTGCGTGCCATCAAAAATGGCTGCTCTCGAGAAATTCTTGAATCCATCAAGACATACTCTAGTGCCATGAAATAATACACAAACTCATTCATAGAATTCGTTTCGATACATGTAATGATCCTGGTTATTATGCTCAAGCACGAATTATAACTAACAAGGTCTTTGATATGATTCATCTGTCAGTACCTCCGGTCACTTGGTTGCGTTTACAACCAGTGTGGCCTTGCTTGTAATCCGATTGTTATACCATGTTCGAAGCATGCGCTCTCAAATCATTAGGTGTATACAGACTATCACACTTAAGCAAACCGTGACTCGAACAGTTTTGCCATGACGCGACCCATCCCTTTTTATAGCATACTTAGGGTCCGTCTTGTTCTTTCTCTTATCACAAGTGTGTTTAGGTTCGTGCCTTTGATTACCCACGATCAGAGACTTGACCGCGATGCCCCGCATACCAACCGATGTCGGATCTTGTATTGGCAAGAAGCGGTTATCGTTGGATGGTTTGGCTACGTACTTGAATGATCCTTTTATTGAAGCAATTTTCAAGCTAATATGCGGCTGTTTTTGGTTTTGAAATGGTTACCGGGGCCGATATCGTAATTAACTTTATTTGATGTTTGGGGAGGAGAATCACGGGTTCAAGATGTGGAGTTGAGTAGGCATCATGAAGGCAGGGATATGTCTTAGCAGTCAGAAGGTTCTCGACATCATGAAGTCAGGGATATTTCTTGGCAACACGGGGTTATCGGCGACTATTAGACGTCTTTCTCACGATTCCGTGCCTTGAGGAAATTTAAAAAAAATTATAATTCATATTATTAAAACCGGTTACGTATACACATAAATAATGCACCAAATTCATATTAGTTAAACCATTCCCAGTTGAACCCATCTACGTGACAAAATAGGAGAATAGATCCCTGAGAAAACGACTAGAGGGAGAAAATAACTAACCTACGCCACCAAAGGCAATCTCCGTTGCCGGGTTGATTCTTGGGATCATCACCTTCGAAGGAACCTGACTTTGCCATTGCAGTGAGGAGTTAACGGGGTCCGACCTTGGGCAAACGGCCATTCCAATAGGAGTTATTGGGGAGAAACTACTTTCCATTCTTGTGGAGATGGTACTATGAAAAACTAGGCGTTCCATGTACCTCGGAAACATAATATTTCGGAGCTTGTTCTCCCAGAATGATAAACCGCATTTTTAATTCTGTAGCTGCAACCATTTCAGGCCGCAGAGTCAAAAAAGCAGGTCCGTGCGAGAAACCAATTACCCCAAGTGCTGGTTCTTCACATCATCAATCGCGGTGAATTCGCCGGTACAAACGCTTGGTTGTAACGTCCCATCGTAGTAATCGTTTCCTCCTTTCTTCACCCATTTTCCGTTGTAATGAATCAAAATAGTTTTGGTTTTACTTGTCATTGGGGGAGGAGGACTTATAATTCAAAAACACACGCAACACGAGGCATAGGATTAGCTCAACTTGAGAAAGTTTGACACCATGAAATCCATTTTAGCGACAGTTAAACCAACCGAATGAGGTTGTTCAAACACCAAACAAAATTAAAGAAACCATGACATCTTGCCCTATTTTCAAGAGGGTACATAATGGATCGGTTATTGACTCTAGAGTCTATTATGAAGACTAGAGAAATCGTTCGTATCCACAAGTCTGTTGAATGTGGTTGTGTATGATTACGTGTCATTTAATTTGGATATTCTTCTAGTTTATCGCTTCTAGTCTAGCTAACTGCTGGGTGCAAGAATCAAAAACAAGGAAAAGTCAAGTTGTTCATTCTCGTCACCACCGGGTAATAAAAAAAGGGTATGCCTTGAAAACATTCTTCATTTACCTTCAAGTGAGACATATTGATGGGATAAAATATGGAAAATAAGTATTTTCTTACTTATTATTGGTATTTAGTTAATTATAGTATAAATTTGGTATTTTCGTTTTTATTATTTAGATAAAATCTAGAATATCTATTTATAGAGTTTTATTAGCTTAGGGATGTCTAAGTTACCTTAGATAACAAGTTTTATGGTTTTGGTAGGCTATTTTCATGTTTAGGGAGTTATCTATATATAAAGAGCTCCATGGGCTACGGTCAAGTAGTTTTTGATGATCAATTTTAATATGACTTTAATGTCTTTTATGAGTTTCTACCCTAGAACTCAGATTTATTGAAGTTCCGCTTGAATCTACCCGTATTCTACCCTATTCTATGATTGTTACCCCACCACATATTCACAGTCAAGTTGCAAGCAGAAAGTAAGCACTAACCAGGAGTTTTACATGTAATGGGTAAAAGCAGTATTCTAAGTTCTAACGATAAAGAAACGTCAATCAACAAATTCCTGAGAGTCAATGGGTTCCCAACTAAAGAAAATTCTTCAGAAGAATATTCATTATTTGAATAAGCATAAAAAACAATTTCTAAATCATTAAAAAAAATCTAAACAAAAATTAAACATTCAATTAGAAATTAAACCAATTTCATGATTATCCACATTAAAACAAAAAGAGAAAATAACACCCAAATCTTGACTTCCATACCTCATCTTATTAACAAAATCAAACCATAACTATCAGTATTGAGATATTCTTCAACATATTATTCTAATTAGAGTTAAACCCATCTCAAATCCTTCCCTGAGACATAAATTTCATCCATAAATGTCAAACCCTAATTTTTGATTAAAACCCAAAACCCTAATTTCATAGCGATCGAAATTTAAAATCATACAAATTAAAATAGAAACTAGCATTATAGAAGATTGAATCTATTAATTTCGTGAGATTAACAATTTCAAAGATGTTAAAAATTTCAAAGACATTCAGAGAGAAACATAACCGAAATACATAATTAACAGAGATGAAAATTGGTACCAGCGTATACACGGGTATATCTTAATCCATTACACACGTTATGTTTCTTTGTTGCAGAAGATGATTGGCGTATTTCGATCGGGAGAAGAGAAGAAGAAAAAAAATGAGAGAAGAGAGGCAGTTCGATGAAAATGAGAGAAGAACTGTGTTAATAAAGAAGATGCAAGAGGTGCGCGTGAAGGAAGCGAGCATGTGGAGTTCGATGGGTGCACATTGTACTCGAAAATGGGTTCACATTATAAACTGACTTCCCAATTGTGAACACAATGTGAAGCTATGAGTACCATCACATTGTACGAAAATGGGTGCACATTGTACGAAAAAATGGGTGCACATTTTATGGGTCACATTGTACCAAATGGGTGCACATTACTAATGGGTGCACATTGTACGAAAAATGGGTGCACATTTGATGGGTCACATTGTACCAAATGGGTATACATTGATATCAACACATTGTGAACACAATTTGGAGCATTGGGTACACATTCCAAATCATACCTTATTGTAGACACAATTTGGAGGATTGGGTACCCATTCCAAATTATAACCATATTGTAGACACAATGGACATTTTTGGAATGTTTAATAATGGGCACACATTGCATGGGCACACAATGTTTAATAATGGGCACACATAATTTAACCATTTGCATTGTGCACACAATATTTAATAATGGCACACATTATATCTATTAAAATATTAATTAAAATCATACTATTTCTAAAAAAGGTTTCAAAAATAATAAAGAAATATAATGTGCGGGACTTAGTAGTCATAACAATTTTAATTCGAGGTAAAATAGGCAAAAAAATTCCATGAAACATTTTTAGGTATTTAGAAAATAGTGAACATTTTTGGTAATTAAAATTCCAAGCAGGTCACTTTTGGGCAATGACCCGCCCAGCTACTCCAACCATAGTTGCGCAATCTCGCTCACAATCCATTGACAATAACATCAAACTTTTCTTTTTTGATGCTAGTCCATGTAACGGATATGGCAGTAATATTGAGGAGGCTGCAACCTTGGATCTTAGATCATGGAATTGCAAGGGGCGAATTTTTATTCGCGGTTCATACGATGGGTTCCTTTTATTCAATACAGTGTCGGATCCAGTGATTTTTTGTATTTGGAATCCTATTACAAAGGAACAAGTTATTATGACTTCCCCGCCAGGCCTTATTCCAGCTTCTAGACAACCGTGGCCGGTCCGTCAAGACCCGGAGACATGGGTTTGTGGATTTTACTTCCATCCACGCAAAAAGGAGTACGAAGTGATTTGTGTGCATCTGTTACTTGGTACCAAGATTTGGGCCTATCAGATTCTTAATTTAAGAACGAAGCAGGGACGAAGTGTTGGTAGCTGCTCTTATGCTCCATGTAGAAGTAGATGGCCTGTATTTATTAACGGAACGTTTTACTGGATGATCAACCGCGCCGTGTATTGGGTGGAGAATGATTTTTACCCTAGCCTGGCGAACTCTATATTGTCTTTCAATTTAGAAACCGAGCAATTTAGCACCATCGAAGTCGTTAAGCCATTTAATGAGTCTCCCCTGTTTACAAGATACCAAGATTTTAAACTTTTTGATTTGGATGGCGAATTAGGCCTATTTGATCCTTTGTCGTCTACTGACCCTCAACTGGCCGTCATATGGGTGTTTAACTACAGTACCCAACGTTGGGATAAAAAACACTCAATGACGTCGTCTCCGGTTTGCAAGTACTGGGATTCTTTCAGAGAAATTGACTACGTTAAGATGTCAGCCGAATTCATTCTATATCCTTGGCTCAACTCGTATAATGAATATTATGTTTACAATCTGCGTACAGGTACTTGGAAGGTGTTTACATGGAAGACATCTGAAAAAGATGAATACAGAACAGCAATTCATACTCATAGTCTTGTCTCTTTGGATGCTGCGGATTCAGTCATACCGATACAGTGGGAGTGTACGTAAAACATAGATTCCATTCAACTTATTGTTTATTTCGAGTATTACTTAATTTTCTTATTAGACAAAACTTCTATTCATTAATTTATGAAAGTTTCATTTTTTTTTATGAAAGTTTCATTTGGCATCTAGGAAAAGAATATATAAAAGATTTCTAACACTAACCTCACTTTCAATGTCGACGTAATTGCATCAGTGTAATATTATAATATCATAACTGCTTTATGTTGTCTTCGAAATTGACTGCTTTATCCTTGACGTAATCCTACTCCTAGTGATGTTTAGCATGAAATTCAGAGTGCTAGGCCTTTTGTTGCTTTATCAGCATTGTGTAACACGAAGGAAAAAGCAAAGGGGCGGTGGGTGAACAAAGTAATATCGATGATTAATGCGTCCAACTAAATCCCTGCTACCACTCTACATGCATTACTAAAAAATAAAGGGAATTACCGGCCGGTCGTATACATTACTTAAATACGGATTTTTACCCATTCTGATAGCTAAATATTTGTCCGTGTTAATGAATCTAAAGTTAAATTCTGCCGAATACAACAACACAGACAAAGGTTATCACACTCAAATTTAGTTGAATTATTCATCAGCGACATTCAACTTAAGATGACATCCCAGGATTCACAAGTTACATTCTAAACCAGTAGGATGCCACTACTTTTTCTCCTAGGTATATACCGAAAAAATTGAGAATCATTATTTGTCTGAGCCAAGGACACCTTCATTTGCTAGCACAGTAAAAACAACAATCCAAAACTCATGTCCTTTTGCATCTTATATAACCATATGATTCTTAGACATCTTGTTTTTTGGTAGATCTATCACCAATGTTGTAAAAGGCGGGCGCTTAAGCGTAGGACTAGCGCCAGCAAAAAAGGAGCCAAGGCGAGGCGATGTGACCAACTTTTGTTTTTGGGAGCCCGGGGAGCGCTTAAGTGCTTCGCCCAACGCCTTTTACAACATAATCTATCACCAGAGCATCTGCAATTGATAAATATCAAATCAGTTGAGTCTTTTAAATCCACAGTAACTTTTGCTCATGAAATTAAGGATCTACAGATTTATCAAATGAAATCATATCTACAGATTTTGTTAAATTACACATAGAAGACAGTAAAGGAGGAACAAGAAAATTAAACTTACATCCATGTGACAAATTCCAGGCATCTACCGAAACGATCTAATTCTGGTTTATCTCCAGCTGAAATTGAGAAATATGAAATCAGATGAAATCTTTTCAATCCGTAATCCACATTAACTTTTAATTTTGCTCTAAGCTTCTAAATCTAGCTCATGAAAGCATCCATAGAAGACAGTACATCCAGTGGATCTAAAGTAACAAGAAAATTGAACTTACACCACCAGAAAAGCAGTCCCATTCAACTGACACCGGGAGACACCCGATAAGTTGCTTATAGATTCATTAACGATCTTCATAAGCTGATATCATTCACCTTGAAAGACATATTATATACAGTTGAGAGGAGAAATCATTGTGCTTAATATGTAATTGTCGTTGTCGTTGATCATCTACATCAGAGGCCATTGATCTATGCCTGTGGATCTGGTCTTTTTAGAGACGGCGTAAAACAGGAATGAATAGAGTGAGAGGCGGTAAGAATGAATCTAAATCTGAGGAGAGAAATGAACCCTAAACGCAATCGCTTAAATAGGATCTAAGACTGAAGGAGGGGTTGGATGTGGGTCTCATTTTTTTTTAACCCGGCCCATTACTAATCCCTATAGTGCATTGGAGGGGGTCCTATTCAACAATTTGATTGTAGACCATTTTGTATGCAGAGATTGATGGCACACAAAAACTCCAAATAAAGATCCACGAGATTTTGGAGAGATCAAAAAGTTATCATTTGAAGAGACTGCTACGGACATATGTAGTCATCTCTTTCTTTACTTGCACGAATGGGACCAATTGATCTCGAGTGCACAGATTGGGGATATCAATTGGAGAAAATTAGTTTTATTCGAGAGTGTTTTTGCTAACTACCCACTGCCACAAGTCTACAATTATGGGAGACTAGTGTTTTTCCCAATTATAGACCGAAAGATATCACACTAGTAAATGCATCTTACACCCAAAAATGTGTACGCGGACTGCAAGTTTAGCATATGCATCATTCAGTCTACATGTTACACAGCTGGATGACAAATTCAACATTGACCACACAGCTTGAGTATAAAACTTGACCTTTGAGGGTTTCCAAAATATTCACATGCCTATCAGGATCAATTTTTTTTTGAACTTGTTGGTTTCTATGCTACAAAACATAATGCTGGGACACGCACACCCACCAAAGAAGAGAAACAGACAGCCAAAAGGAAAAAGACGAGCTCCATTATGTATCTCCGAGTTGTAAGTTGACTCAGTCACTCTTGGAATTCAAATCCTTCCTGAAAGACCCTTCTAGTTTGTTAATAGTCTGATTTCCTTTATGGATCAGCAGCATGCTGCAAACAAAGAATTATCTGCTAAACTATTAACAAAATGTAAGCAGCACAAACTCATCAATCCATGTTTATCAATAACATTGTAAGTTACGAACAAAGTCAACTAATTTATTTCTCAAATGTTAATTGAATGCTTCAGAAACACATTCTAAGAAAACTAAAAGATTTTATGCATCGTCCTTCATTTACAATTTGAATGAAAAAATTACCAGTGCATTTGACGAATATGAATTCAGGAAAAGTGTTTTAAATCCACAATATATTTTTATTTGCCTCTAAATTTCTAAGGCTGGCTCATGAAAGCTATATCCTACAATTCTTGGGACATATATAGCAAATGAAATTATGTTAAGTTAAAGATTATGAAAGATCCTTGTATGATGGTGAACCATTAAAGAATCACATTACAGAAGTCTAGTAGGAGGATTTCAGTATCTTACCATGACAAGAACAGACATAGCTTTTTCTGTGAGTTATGTATCCCAATTTATGCATCATCCTACTACTGAACATTTACGGTTAGTAAAGAGAATATTGAGGTATCTTAAAGGAAGCTTAGGATCTGGTATTACTCTTGGTTCTTCAGATATAACTTCAGTCACAACATACTGAGATTCAGATTGGTCTGGTTGCCCTGATTCTACAAGAAGTACTTCTGCTTATGCAGTAGTTTTAGGTTCATTTCTTATATCGTGTACTTTTAAGAAACAACCTACAGTCTCAAGATCATCAGCAGAAGCAGAATACAAATCTCTGACCAATTCTTTCTTCTGAATTACTGTGGATCTCTTATCTCTTAATGGAATTGGGTATTTGTTCTTCTGGTGCTTATACCTTGTTTTGTGATAATATTAGTGCTAGCAGTCTTGCATGTAATCCAGTTTTTCATGCTAGAACTAAGCATATAGAGATTAACTATCACTTCATTAGAGATTTAGTTCAATCCAGATTTCTTGTCATCAAGTTTGTTCCTTCTTCACTTCATTGGATGTCCAATGGATTTTCAAGGTTGCATCCGGGTCCAATCCTTAATCCGTTGGATTTCAAAAATCTCATCCGCGTCCAACCCATTAGCGAACGGTCCGGGCATCCATCCGCATAAATACGGTTGGTCCCGGTTTAATCCGCGGATGACGGATAAAATGCTCACCCCTAAATTCATTACAGTGCACTAGGATATGAAGGGATCCAAGATGATTGCCCACCCAGCCCAACCAGCTACCAAGACCAATTATGATGATTTAAGAAAAAAATTAGGCATTTTATCCCATTTGCACCCCTAAGATATATGTAGATTGGTAACTTTCCCACCCATTTCTCTTTATACCACTGTGCAATTACTTATCCTATGTATGCTAGGAAATGTAACACAGGTCCTTGAGGTTATTTAGTCCTTTATAATAGAGTTTGTCCTGATGAATACCTGTTGAGCACCCTAGATGTATCTTGCAGATTTTGATTCCGTTAATTGCTGAATTTTTTAACAGATAATTCTTCGTTTGCAGCATGTTTGGAGACATAAAGAAAGCCACGTTATTACCAAACTAGCATGGTCCAATGCCATGAAAACAAGCGATTTGAAGGGTCTTGCAGGAAGTATCTGTGGGTGTGCCTATCCCAACATTATTTCTGAAGTTGGAAAGATATTAGTGGAATATAGAAGATCCACAAGTTAAATTTTTTGGATCCCGACAGGATTAGATATTTGTTCAATCCAACTGAGGTACTGCTGAAAGAGCGAATCTTGGTACGCATTAGACTCAATAGCTGTTATCAAGGCATTCAAAGCTAGAAGGTTACCTTGAAAGTTATACTTGCAGATAGTCTGGCTAAATTAGGAGCTAATCTGCTTAGAAATTAAAAGAGAGTTTTCTTTTATAAGCCAAGTTTTTTGTTAACTATGGAAATTCCAGATAGAGCTTACTTTAGATTCTGTTGAGTTTGTGGAGTTTTCCTGGAATGTTGGCAATGTTCCATGAGTGTTTAACAATTCTTTGGTTAAAAGAAAATATAGACAAGCATGGACTCTGACATCTGACACTGTTAAAATGCAGTGAACTCGGTAAAGAAAGTAAAATTACACTAAGATGTATGATACCTTTCAATCTAATGGGTCATTATCAACAACACTCGCCAATAAAACTGGGTAATCCTAATGGGCCGGGTTAAATAAAATGAGATCCATCCCCCTCTTCTAGTCTTCCTATTTAAGCGAAGCGATTGCGTTTAGGGTTCACTTTTGTCGCCCCTTTTAGATTCATCCTTACCGCTTCTCATTCTCTTACTCTTTGTTTTACGGCGCCTCTAAAACAACCACCATCATCACAGATCATTGCCTCAGATGTAGATGATGATGATCAACAACAACAATTACATACCCAGCACAATGATTTTTACTCTCAAATGTAACTAATATAGATCTTACTTTTTCTACAATTTATTTTCAATTTTTTTTGTATGAATTAACATAAATTGTATCTTTTTTCAAGGAGATCGATTCCAATTTATCAACCTGTGGAATGGACCTAAAAGAAACTACTCCTTTTCTGTTGACTTCACTTGAGTGGGAGTCACATGAAACCTCTTGTTTCCGGTTCTGTAAGTTTAATTTCCTTTTGATCCATTAGATGTACTGTCTTCTATGATTAACAGAACATAATTTGTAGATTGATAGTTTCATTTGATATGTCTGTAGATCCTTTTTTTTTTTTTTTTTTCTTGACAAAAGTCTGTAGATCCTTAATTGTAAGATAAATCAAGATTTAGAGAAAAATAAAAAAGTTATTGTGGATTTAAAAGACTTACTGATTTCATATTTGTCAATTGCAGGTGCCTCGAGTTACAGAAGCAGCCGAAAAGGAAGAGGTTGGGACATCTTCTTCTTCAGTTAGACGCCCTGGAATTTGTCAATTGCAGGTGACTGGAATCAAAAACCCAAATATGGAATCAAATTTTGTCACGAGTGGTGAGTTTCACAGATACTTAGATGACCTTGTTAGTGAAGTCAGTGTTATTGTCAAAAGCAACCTTGTGATCAAATTTTGTCACGAGTATGTAGACTTGTTTAAGAACATATGCAAAGTCACGAATCGCCATATATGTATCGTTGGTTTGTTAGAGGACTAATGGGTTTGAAAGTGGGAAATTTGGATGGAGAATGAGATAAGGGAAAAGTATAGGAGATGGTTAGTCCATGGAAATTGAGGATGGAGGTGGTCATTGCACTGAAAGTAAGCTTAAGGGAGTCTGAGGAGGAAGACTATACACTGTTAGAGCGGTGCAAAGGTTGGAAATGGATGTCTGTTCAGTGGTGTTGCATGTTTGATCGAGTTTGATTAATTAAAATTGTCATACAAATAATTTGTGTAATCGGTAAGGCTTTAGGGTCTTTGTTTGTAGTTGAAAATTCTTTGTTTGATGTGAGTTTAGGGTGTATCAGTCCTGTTTGTGTGACATGGTTCAACCTTATGACAATTTTAATCCTAGTTGAAAATTCTTTGTAGCCCACGACCAATTATGTTCAGTGGCACTAAACTTAGCTTGTTCAAAATTCAAATTGTAAAGTGTAAAGTGCAAAATCTTCCTAGCTGTGTAACGATTGAGAAAAGCGGAAAAGAAAAATTGTGTTACCTTTTGTTTGTTGTTTCTCATGTAGTGTATAATGATCATTTATGTTGGAGCCTATTTTTATTTTCTTTTTATGCTTTTCAACTGAGCTACAGCTAAAGGTGTATATTACCTTTTCTCCGGACAGTATAATTTTTATTTATGTCTTTACCGATCGCAAAAAAAAAAAATTTATTTATGAGATATTGTATATCCTTGATTTCTCTGGTGTATAAACCTGATGTTGTTCCGCAAACCACAGCCTTGAGTCTGAATTTTGCGTGGAGCATACCTCACCGATTGGGGTGCTGCGTCGCCAATCGGTTGTTTAATCGTTTTCTGACATTTTCATTTGTATTGCTTCGATTGTACTTCGTTGTTTCTTTATGATATGCTTATGTCTTTCTGCATAAAAATGATTTAACTAGTTAGCGTAAATTCCATTTCGAACAACACACTAAACATGGAGGGTCATCGGGCCCAATGCCATATCCCGATTGAGGTATCTCATCACCGTCATTTTGATCTAGTGGTAAGGTACTTGGTCATTCCTAAATTTTATTGGCTTGATATCCCCAAGGAGTTATCAATTAACTATCTTAGGCAAGTGATTTCGGCCACTTGTGATGGGAGCAATGTTGTATGCTCGATCTGTCGAGTACTCGTGCCTCGACAATCGACCACCGGTTTCCAACCATTAAGACCCTTAAACTACCTCGGCACTTGCACACTGCCACTTCCCCGAGTTCGAATAGCCCGTCGAGTGTAAGACACCTCGGCACTTGCACACTACCATCGCCCCGAGTACGAATATCCATTCGAGTGTAAGGAACCTCGGCAGTTGCACACTGCCGTCGCCCGAGTACGAATGACCATTAGACGCAATTGTCACATTCCCTACCCCCACGTGGATTTTTAAGGAAATAAATGAGAATATCATACACCGCACACACCTCTCATGGGGTGATATAACCAGTGTCTAGCGTTCCACAGTCATGGTTCGGGTCTTCCATCTGGTTTCAATATCTTATACGCCCCTTCTCCAACTTTTTCCACAATGATGTATGGTCTGCCCCATCGTGCCGCTAGTTTCCTGCCTTTCTTGTCACGTTCGTAGCTGGGTAGCTCTTTCAATACCAATTTCCCGGGTTCAAATTCTCTCGGTCCAACTCGTTTGTTGTATTCACGTTGTAATCGCCTTTGGTAATTTTCCATTTTTTGTAGGGCCATTTCTCTAGTTTCTTCTAAGTCATCGAGCTTGGAAAAATAAGATCTGCCGAGATATTTTGCCTCCACTCCTCGGTCCTTGTTGTAGGCATCATTGCCTCAGTTAGAAGGATGGCTTGGTCCGTATGTTAGGGTGATAAGCCGGTCGCGTCCTGCTGGTAGCCTGTAAGCCCATAGAACATTGTAGAGCTCCTCACACCACTCGCCATATTCTCCATCCAACTTCTTCTTTAGGTTGTCGGCTATGGTTTTGTTTGTGCTCTCGGCCTACCCATTACTTTGCGGGTAAATGGGCGTTGCCTTGCTTTTTCAAATGTTATATGTGTTAAATAACAGGTCGATGTTCTTGTCCTGCAGTTGTTTTCCGTTGTCCGAAACAATTGTTGCTGGCACGCCGAAACGACATATATTGTGCTGCCAAATGAAACGAAATACGTCCTTATCCTGAATGTGCCTTAGCGTCGCAGCTTCTACCCATAATCGGTAGAGTTTATTACTTCTTACAGGCCGATTATACGAAGCCCCAAATCCAACGTGTGCCAAAATGCATAGGTTTAGAGGGTACAGAGCCGGGCATAACCATGTGTTTGGTGATTTGGATGTAGTCATAATCGGACGTCAAATTGGTTCCAAAACCTACCGATTATAGGTAGCGTGAATTTTGAAATCTGCTATAATCGGTAGGGTATACAACTTATAGACCTCCCGATTAAACAAATAATCGGAAGCAGAATCCTCAGCAATCCAGTAGTGGGCTCTATATATTAGTGTTTGAAAATTGTTTTTGGGTCATTGTGAGATATCTTCCGACTATATCCTAACAGATTCGAAGTCCCCTTCCTTCGATACCATCTTCCTGGCTAGTCCCACCTTCATTCATTAGTGGTTGAGATGGCTCATGCCCATGGGTAAATGAGAAAAAGCCTTACACTTCAGGAAAGAAATATACGAAATTTGTATTTCGTGTAATAGTAATTCGGTATACAGCACTTTTACAGTGATGCAAGTTGGATATAGTCGTGCATTGATAACAAAGCTGCTAGACTGGCGGAAAGTTATGTAACAATCGAGTAAAATGAGACCCTCATCCATCACCCTCCTTCCCTTCAGTCCTATTTAAGCGATTGCGCTTAGGGTTCATTTCTACAACATCTCCCCTCTTTTCTTACTCTCTGTTTTGCGCCGTCTATGAACCACCAATACAAACAC
>JAJJWW010010447.1:0-25947 GCA_023531295.1 Papaver armeniacum
ATCTACAACTTCTTCTTCCTCTATTCTACAATTTTTCTTCTTTCTTCTTCATCAATTTATGATCATCTAACCACGATCATATACAAATCTAATCAAAATCATCAAATTTTTAGCACAGTCGATTATTGAATTTTCGGCATCAATTAATCAATCTTTTATAAACAAACCTATCCATAAGTATTTTCCACAAACTCATTACTTCTAATTCGTTTTGATTGAAATTTTGTGCGGTAGTCATCAAAATATGGTTTTAATTGGAATTACGGTGGCATGTCGGTTAGGAATAGTTAAAAAAAAACTAGTTTGCTAATAGAACATTCAGCTCAGAACACGAAGAACACTTGGTTATCACCAATTAATTTTTCTTAGAACTCAGAGTTCGGTTGGTTACTAAAAAAAAAAGAAGGCTAAAACTATTTTCTAGCAAGACTTTACCAATATTACCAAAAAAAAAAATAAATCAAATGTAACTTGAAGCTCTTTATTTCTCCCATTTATGTTGATCTTTGATTTACAGAACTTTGCCCACTATGTTCGGTTGGTTATAAGAAGGCTAAAACTATTTTCTAGCAGGAACTTTACCAATATTACAAAAAAAAAAAAAAATCCAATGTGCTTTGTCTTTATTTTGCCCACTATGTTGAGTTTCAATTTAGCAAGAACTTGTCCTGTATTCGGTTTGTTTAAAAAAAAACCTTGACAACCGAACTCTTAACTAATTGTGTGTAGTTCGGTTAGATATTGACCCAGTATGAAGTTTGAGAAACAACAAAGAAATTTGTACACTAATGTGCAATCTTATTTTACATAAGTTCGGTTAGCTATTGGTTTCAAACTAGCCGAACTTATAGACCTAAAGTTCGGTTACATTTCAACCAAGCCAAGACATAACAACTGTAATCCTATTTACAAAATTGGTAACATGTCCGTTAACTTAGAACTTCAAAAAACCTCCATTATTGGAGAGTTCGGTAACACACGTGTTTAGAAAAAGTGGCAAGACTACACTTTCCAAATGAGTTGATTTACATGTTCTTCCCGCAGGAGTAGCCAAGACAAGCCCAAATCTACTTAACAAATTCATTTTTTTGAAAATTTGGACCAATTCAACCAACATTATCTAAGTTTAGAGCATGCACAGGTACCCAAATAGTCTTCCTCAGGTTTGTGGTTGGTAAAATCCATCGTTTTCATCTTGAGATTGGCTTTGGGGAAGAATACATTCACCATCGAAATAATTCATCACTTGAATAGTCTAGCTTAGTGAACTCAATTTTTTTTTTCCATGATTTTCTTCTTCATCTTCTCTAACTTTCTCTCTCGATAATTCTACTTCTTTTTAAAAATCGATTTTTAATCTCAAATCTTTATTCAAAAAATCATTTCACTAATCACTAACTAATATTAACACTAACTAATCATTAACCAAAAATAATCGGAGGATAATTTAGGTATTATCTAAATATCTAGATATAAGGGGTGGCTAGATTTCTAATATCTTCAAAAAAAGGCCCGGTCCCCAAAAATGGTTCTATTGGAATCAGGTTGGTGAAAACCCGACAGAATTTGATCAGTTGACAGCCCTAATTAGATTACCTTCTTTAGGTAAGGCCGCATGTAAAGCTCAGGGTACACCTGGCGAGCAAAGAGACACGCACCCTGGCCAGATTGGCCCAACAGGACCTTGGTCGTATTAGTACCCGTAGGAAGTCTTGCCAGACGAGTATTGGTCTGATGCTCTGTTCATCTCTTAAACCTAATCCCTCCCTCCCTCCCTCCCTCTGCTCTGTAAAATTCAAGCTCATCAGCCTAAATCAATCTCAGATGCCCAATTATGTCTAAAGAATTTGTTTCAGGATTCAAATTTCAATCGAACAACAAACAGTTCTGGATTCAAATGTTAATTCTTCTCTAGAAATCAAAGAAAAAGTTTTGGATTCGAAAGAAAACCAAAACCCAGAGCAAAAAGGAGTTGAAATTACTGTGATCGATAAAGAAGTGGTGAAAGAAGATGAAGTAACATCTAGGGGTTTCGAAGCAAAACCTAATTCCGAAGAAGGAAAGAAAGTAAATCAAGAGATTTTTGAGAAGGGTTTAATGGAAGATTCAGTTAACGATTCAGAAAAAGAGGTATGTTGTCAAATTCAAGATTCTATGCCTATTATGTCTCAATTTGTGAATTCTACTCCTGAAATGGATTCTGATGATGTCAGGTGCAGGATGTAATTACTGATGATGACCGTATGATTTTCGTGATAGATAGACCAGATTTTGTTGTTCCCGATTCACTTTTGGCATCTCAAAATCCTGTTGAGAAGGCGATGATTGGTTCTGATGAGTCTGATTGTGGGGTGTGGGGAGAATCCTCAGCTTCAGGTGGTAAAGAAATAGTGGCTGAAATCGAAACTGACAATGTTAATGGAATTGGTTCCATGGGTTTGGATAAGAAAATGTTCCAAGAGAAAATTTACAGAAACAAATTTGAAGAAGAATGTGTTGAGTATGTTTGCTGAAGCTAAGAATGTTTCTGAAAATAAATCAGATGGAAGTAAGCGAAGGTATACGAGGAATGAAATGGAAGCGTTGAGGGTTGAAAATACTGATCTACAACGTCAGATATGGCGAGAGATATACACTGGGTTGGGTCCTATTATAGCCAAAGAACTTAATTGTTCGGCAGAGGATAGGCAGAAAAGTAATGCCAACACTGACAAACGAAAACAGCGTCGTCGCAAACCCAAGCAGCAGTCACAGGAGCATCACCAATACCAGCAGCAACACCAAAAACACCCACAGAAGCCTCCCCAACATCAGTGTCACCAACAAGCTGGAGTGAGCGCAGAGAATGCCTCAGTCATGGGTATGTCTTGTTTTTCTTGAATTTCAATAACTGGATGTTTTTAGGTATTTTAATTATCTATGATGCATGTTTATTGGATTTTTGTTTGTTTTGTTAGATGTTGTTATCATATTTTTTATGTTCTATTGAATGTGTGATAGGATACGAGCTTCTTGCTCTATTAAGTTCAAGCAGTTTAGAGGTTCATCACATCAAGAGTTTAGGACTATGGAACTTTTTGATACGTAGACGCCAACCCCTGGTCCTAGCATAATATGTTTATGTTATCAAACTCTGGCCCCATCTAATTATTTATTCCTTACAAAACCCTTTATCCGTTTGTCAACTAGAGCGCTGAAGTATTAGTATATGTGCTGTCTTACAGTTCTAAACTGCTCAATGAAACTGCACTGCAGCTCTGTCCTGTCATTCAGGTTTCACCGAAAAACTTTACACCGATCAATGGCATGATTAATAGGCCTTTGAGACCTAACTCGCATCTGTTTTTTCTCTCTTGTTTTTTTGTGTCTTCGTTTCTTCTCTACTTGGTGTCAACCAGATTGTGTCAATTTGATGGGTTTCCTTTCTATTCACAGGTGCTGCCACTGCTATGGGGAGACCAATCTACTTGCGTATCAACATGAAGAATTGCCGAATAAATTGCAATGCCCCTTATGTTCATTATATACCAGTATACCTCCCCATAAGCCATTAGACTCAACCGTCTAGGCAGATACAAGCATAGCTAGTACATGTACATAATATGCTTACTATTGGCCATTTTAAGCTGACTTGTGAAATATTGTATATCTCAATTGTACAACATTGTGAAAGACTGATGATAGATGTTGATGGACTCACACATGTAAATACATGTATTACATACTTGAATAACCTTTAGCGCATTCTTTCAAATCCTTTGGCCAAACTTTATGAATATACTTTTTTTTCCATATGTGAATTACTATCAGTATCATGTTTGGTTTGTTTTTGTATCCGTTGTTTGGTTTGTTTTGCATTCCAATGTTTGGTCGCATGTCATTCTTGTTATGGCTGGTTCTTCGTCATTGCTAAAAATGGCTGGAAATTTAACGATTTGATACACAATTTCATGTGTAACAGGTTGCTCTCAGATTATGGAGCTTAACATGGAAGAATGTAGCTTAGGTGAAGAGTATTCTCAGATTATGGACAACACTGTTGTTGTGTGTGATGGCCATGATGATGGAAGCACCTACTATGAAAACGAGGAAAGTGACGATGAATATGATAGCATAAAAAGACCCGCCTTTTATGTTGAAGGAGATCCTGATTTTGATTCCGGGCCCCCAGAGGATGGATTAGAGTATCTTAGGCGTGTCAGGTATTTTTTCTATATTAACTATTCTGAATTATAACTCTATTTTCGAATCAACCAGAACTAAATGTTAAGAAAAAAGAAGCAATATAGATAAGTCTCATGGAAATACTCTGAAAAAATTGAATGGTTCTAAAACTTTTTTATGTTAAGAAAAAGAAGCAATAGAGTAAAGATAGTTTGGGTTTCATGGAAATGCCCTGAAAATTTTGAATAGTTCTAAATTTTTTTTTTATGTTAAGAAAAAGAAGCAATAGAATAAAGATAGTTTGGGTTTCATGGCAACACCTGAAAAATTGTAATGGTTCAATTTTTTTTGTTTTTTTGTAGGTATGAAGCTGCACAAATACCGGATGTGAAAGTTGTAAAAGTTGATAAGAGTAAGCTGAAAAAGGAACAAACAAAATATATGCCTGAGATACCTGATATTGCTAAGTGCCCACCTCACTTACAACCATCCAAAGAGTGGGAGGATGCATTTCTTGCTGACTTTTCTGAGCTCAGACAGAGTAAGAAAGATATTTCGAGTCTCTTATCGTTGATGCTGATACACCTAAAATCTACACAAAACCCGACCAGACATCTTAAACCTGTGAGATGGAACAATAGTTCTAACTTTTCTATAAACATGGAATGCTAATGGATGAGTCTTCAAAGCACTTCCACGAATCCACAGACCATATGAACCTGAATTTTCATTTCCCTAACACATCCTAAAACTTGATAAGTTAACTGAATTGTAGAACGGAGATGTTCATATCATTCATCCAAAGACCCAGCCATACCTGGGGTTTAGAATTTGATATATCTTATTGGCCAACCTTAAATTAGTTTGCAACAAAAGATCTTGAACCAAGACCTGATCGCCAAAATCATACACTGTTATGTATCTTCAGTAGAGATAACAAATAACCCTTTCTTAAGCCAAAATAAAACAAGATATTTAGTCTGGCTTTTGAATGGCCAGGCAATCAATCTTATAAACAAATTGGCATGCTTAAACATATGACAATCAAGATAATTTGTCTGGCTTTTGAAATCATTTTTGTTTACCTGGTCGACCAGATTATTTCGTAATAAGCTGCTTCCACCCAGACTTTATATGTTTGAGCATGCACTTTGAGACCCATCCATTTAGCCAAGTGCTGCTACTGTAGCTTCTTCATTTCTATTTGACTCCACAGCAGTTATGTAGACCTTTTATTTCTCTGATGGGAGGTGATTCTGTGTCAAATAGCGACATGCTTATGCTTTCCAAATTTCTATTTATGCAGAGTTATTAAATAGTAGGAGTTGCACTTTTCATTTAAAGCAACAACCATACCCCAACCCTCATAACTCAATATGTGCAACCTTTGTGCACTTGTAATTAATGTATTTTACTGAATTTCAGGCTCTGCCACATCTTGAGGGTTCGAAGACCTTTCAACCCATGTCAGTTGCTGATGTAGATGATGCCTCACGGTGTTCACGCGATCCGACAGTATCTGTTATTCTTGGATTGGATGATGTGGCACGTGTTTCTATGCTCAAAAGGTGCATAAACTCCTTCGAAACAAAAAGCAGTTTGTGCAGGAATGATTGTGCTTGGTTATTCGCTGTATTTGTGGCTGTGGGTATCCCCTTGAATGCTGACACAACTGCTTCTGTAAGAAGTTTGCTTCGGAAGTGTGCAAGTTTACAGGCGGGAAAGTTAGAAGCTGGTGAGGATGATAGCGAGGTTGTGATGTTTGAACATGTTAGCTACAATCTGTGGGAGGTTCTTTGGGCAGTTGGACTAAACTGTGGGAGGTTCTGGGTTGACTAGTTATGACTATTAGTTACTTTCACTCCCAGGATTTGTGATAACTCTTGAGAATGTTCACCAAGCAGGGCGACAAAGCAAACACCATCTCTCAAGTTTTTGTATACCTAAAATTTAAAAAGATTGCTCAGCCGGAATGAATTAACTTTAAAACTAATGTTAACATTGTCACTGTATTATTGTAGTGCAATGGTAAAGTTTTTGGTTGATTATACTAATGATCTGAATTCGAAATTTATCACCACCGAACATTTTAACTGATCCAAAAATGAACAAATCTTTACTTAGCATTTTTAGGGGCGACCCCAAAAGAATTAGGGGCGACACAAAAGATAAAATAGGTTGAAAATACTTATATGCCCCTTTATAATCGGTAGTTTAGGTTTCTTTTAGCTACCGATTGCAAAATCTCATTTTGGGGTAACTTTCTATATTCGGTAGTTATATGAACTATTTTGACTACCCGATTATAGGCTCAACTAAATTAGAAAAATGAGATTTTTGCAAAATCTCATGTTGGGGCAACTCTATATTCGGAAGTCGAGGATACCTTCATTTACTACCGAGTATAGGCTCCAACCATCTTTGATTGAAAAAGCTCGGTGCGGGCATGGACGTGGTATGAATACAATGCCCGTCGCTATACGAGGATACGAGGGCGTAGCCCTTCTCGGCTTTGTTCGGCTTTGACATGTCGGGTCGCGGGGTCTGAAGCGCCCCTAGCGGAGTGCGAGATGGCGTCTCGTAGGCATTGTTCTACGAGAAAATTGAATTTCGGGTAGTTTTGGCAAAATCGATTTTGGGGCTACTATATATTCGGTAGTTATATGAACTATCTTGACTACCGATTATGGTAGGATATTTGCAAAGAGAGTCATTGTATAATCGGTAGGCAACTCTATATTCGGTAGTTATATGAACTATCTTGACTACCGATTATGGTAGGATATTTGCAAAGAGAGTCATTGTATAATCGGTAGTCATGATAGCTCTTCCTTTCTTTGGTTATAGGCTCAACCAAAATTCCAAGAAAAAGGATTTTTGCAAAATCGATTTGGGGCTACTACATATTCGGTAGTTATATGAACTATCTTGATTACAGATTATGGTAGGATATTTGCAAAGAGAGCCCTTTGTATAATCGGAAGTCATGATAACTCTTCCTTTCTTCCAGATTATAGGCTCAACCAAAATTCCAAAAAAAAAAGGATTTTTGCAAAATCGATTTTGGGGCTACTCTATATTCGGTAGTTATATGAACTATCTTGACTCACCATTTGGTAGGATATTTGCAAAGAGAGCCCATTTGTATAATCGGAAGTCATGATAACTCTTCCCTTCTTACCGATTATAGGCTCAACCAAAATTCAAAAAAGGATTTTTGCAAATCTCATTTTGGGCTACTCTATATTCGGGAGTTAAATAACTTTGGCATTTTTAGGGACGACCCCAAACGAATTAGGGGCGACACTAAAAGACAAAAAGGTCACCCAAAAGAAACTTGAAGAAATTTACGAAATTTACGACCGAGGAAATTTACGAAAGCATGGGACAAGATCGTTTGGTCAATGACCGAGGAAATTTACGAAAGAAACTTGGAGAAATTTGAGGAAGAATATTACAAGGACTACCCAAAACCGTTGAGTATTGTAAAAACACAGTAGTTCTTGATTAAGGAGAGGTTTGTGTATGCATGGACATATGAATATCGTAACTTCAAGAACGAGGCGACAAGCATTGCGGAGGGGTCTCATGGCGATTAAAAGAAAATACTTCTAGGTAGTCAAAATGGAGTTGTGTCGATCCAGAAGCAATCCATGAATTCACCAATCGTGATCTCATAAAGATTAAGGATTCTATGCAATTTAGTGTACATAAATTCCCTACGGAACATGAAAGGGAAAGATTGTTTCTAAGGGCATTGTTCATAAAGTTTCAAGTTGGGCAATAAATCACATGATGGAACAATTGAAGTTGTATAAAGCTTACGATGACGAGAATACAGTTTGTGTTTGCAAGGATATGATAGGTATTGGTCTCCCATGTCGTCATAAAATGGGTAGGTACGTCGATGTGATTGACATCAGTGATATTCATCCATTTTGGAAGCAAGCCCCGTAGTCAATGGTCCGTCGTTCATGGAGTCGGAATTGTGTGCAAGAATAGCCGAGCGTTATGCTACAACAATGGCGCGAAGCAAATATTGATGCATCATTTTGGAGCAAGCTCTTCACCTCGTTTAAGGGAGGTTGATGAACCTATTAAGCAAAAAGGGGCGGGGTAGGCCAAACACCGAAGTGTCGAGGACCATTGAAAGAAAGAATTAAAGGATCATTTGTCTAATAAAAGAATATTGTGTTCGGCATGAGCGTTGAAATAGGAATTTGAAGATGAGCCGCATGACCTGAAGAAAAGAGGTCGTCAAGAAAAGATCAAAATGGACCAACCGGACATCAAGTGAGTCCAAAGGTCTCTCTGAAGCCTTCTCAAGTAAGTCAAGCCGATGCGGTGGAAGAAGTTGTGTTAGTGGAGACCCAACTAGCTCCGTAGTTATTGATCAAATGAGCGACTCACAACAAACACAATCAACGAAATGGTGACTATAAGAGAGAAGTATGGTACTCTTCGTTGTCCTAGGATTTACATGGAAGACCAACACGATCAAGGTATACGATTATAGAAGAATATAGCAAACAACTCCCTCCACTCATTGTTCCATTTGTTTTGTCCACCGACGAGGTTGATGGGGATGTCAATTGTGGGTTTCACGTCGCCTCGGAACAAATTGGTTACTTTGGAGAGGCGGTGAACGAAGATGTCACCCAATGGAAAAATTTAAGAACTAAGATGGCGGTACAACTAGTAAAGGACAAGATTTCTATATGGAGATGATGAAGGAAGGAGATAGGAACGACAAAGAACTAGAGTTTAAAGACTTTGTTGCGCGTGTAAAGTGCCGAAAGGGATTGAAGACAATCGGATCCAAGTATTGGATGACAATGCCTAAATGTGGATATATCTTAGCGGACGCTTTGAATTGCGTGGTACATTTCTTTGTTCCTCCTAGGTATGGACATTCTTTTACGTTTACACCTACAAGGACGGTTTGCGATGAATCGGTTAAAGTAGAAGAATTGTTATGGCATTTGTGAATGAGATGCATTTTATCGGTTTAAGAGTAAAGAGGATTGCCCATTACCTCCGTTGGGTGGTTTGAGTGATTACTTCCCAACGAATCATTGTAACGATTGGTTGAAACAATATGAGACCAACATGTTGGATTGGGATCGCGCCATGAAGGAGGATTTCGAGGAAGGCCTCCTGGAATTGGTTCCCTCGGATGATGAAGATCAATGATCGTTATATTTGAAAGATGTATTTTCGAAAGCCCTATTTGTACATGTTTTTTTTTTGGAATTTTGTGGAAAATACTGTGAAGTATAAAGCTATAATCGGTAGTTATATTTTTAATATATCTACCGATTATACAAGCTTTTGTACATAGACTCAATCAATATTATAATCGGTTACTAACTTTTTGAATTTATCTTCCGATTAAAAGGCTGACAAAACAACTGAATTTTTTCCTCAGAATCGGTAGATTACATATTACATAAACATCCGATTGTCACCAAACTACGACAAAAGATAAACTGTAAATTTTTCCCAGAATCGGTAGATTACATTTTACATAAACATCCGATTGTCACCAAACTCTGGAAAAAAAAAAAAGCTGAAAATGGTTCCCAGAATCGGTAGACAACATATTGCATAAACTTACGATTGTCACCAAACTCGACAAAAAAGCTAAAAATCTTCCCGAATCGGTAGACAATATAAAATAATAACTTAGATTGTAACCATCAATCAACATTTATCCGCTTCACTGACGGACTTGAGAATTCATAACTTCCATCATAAGTGAATTCTTCACCCTTTTCCACTAAGTCTTTTGTCTTTTTTGCGAGTGTCTCCTACATAATCAAACATAAAATAATGTCAACTTCGTTTTAGTAAGAAAGATTAAACACCGGTGTTATTTAAAAAGAATAACAGAGCGTTATACTTACAAATTGTTGGATCGACAAGAAGTGGCTAGTGTTAAACATCCTCTTTTGTATCGTTATTAATCATTTACCCCTTTTTGGACAAGTCTAAACGATCATGAACTTGTTGGAGTGATCTTTGCTTTGGATTTCCACACTCTCGCACAAATTGCCTATATACCCTCGCCCCAAAGACTTGGTGTTAACCTTCCCTGCTATGACATCTTCACGTCTTGTTTCCACGATACCATGTTTTCAATGACCAAATCTTCAGCTGCGTCAAGCGTTGCCATACTTGTAAGTTGAGATATAGAATGAATTCACAAGAGTAGACGATGGAAAATCTATTTGTAGAATACCACGATGCTTTATATGTGTTGTTTGGTGCATAAATAAGAAGAGTTTACCTCCTTATATAGATGAGAGTCCCAACGTCTTTTTTTTTTTTTTTTTTTTTTTTGAAAATATGGCCGTTGATGCGTACTATTACAAGATCGGACTGAAATTACGTACAATTATTACACACAATCGTTAGGAAATGTTTGAACAAAGCACTAGATTATGAGTAATCGGTAAATATTTATTGTTATATACTTAGATTATAGGATGTTTTGTCAAAAGAGTTCTCGGTTTCATTAGAATAGTATAATCGGAGAGGTTTATCAATATGTATTATCAACCGATTGTGTGTGGTTTTCGAGTGATAGGGTGTAGAATACATCCTATTTATTATCTATTGTTTATGCTTTCTTTGCTATTTTTCTTGTAAATTATGTATTTTACGCTTGTTTTGAGTTTTATAGCTACTATGGAGTCGCACGGAGGAAAAGAAGAAGAAATTACTCAATTTGAGCAAAAGGGCAAAATTGTCATTTCATGGGTGAACACTATCTGAAGCCCAGCCAAGGTTAAGGGAAACTCTTTTGGGAGGAATACTAGACGTGATCCGGATGAGGTTAAGGGACCTGCCATCAAAGTTAACCCTTAGCGATGATAGGATCTTAGAATAACCAACCCAATACTTAAACCCTAAATCGAGAAAAGTTCTCTTTCTCAATCATTCTCTCATTTGCTCCACCGAAAGTGAGAAAAAAGCGACCATGAGTTCTTCTTTGTTAAAAATCGAAAGAATTGATGAAGTAGAATTAGGGTTAAATGCAATTGAAGAGATGGGGTTTGGCTTAAGAACCGAGTTCTTGTGTTGCCATTAATGGTGTTCTTGAAGCTCGGCGAAAATGGGTTTTGTCTGATATTGGTGATGGTTCATCGAGTTGATAGAGAATTGAGAGTGGTCTTGAGCTTATGGTGATATCACTAGCGGGAATGGAGTTGGCGATGGGAGTGGAGATGCACCGGATTACAAGAATGAGGTGGTATGTGTATTGTTTGTAATGCTATACTGGGGAAGATCTTGTTAAAATGGGTTTGTCATGAGCAAGATTACGAGAGATAAAAGAGATGTTGTTCTTTGATTCTTGGACACATGAAGAAGTGTTTGATGCAATGGTTAATGGAGTTTGGAGTCTCAGTAATGAGAATGTTTTGCAGTTGGAGGATTGAAGCGATCTTGAAATGGATTGAAGCTTGATAGATGTATGCTAGGATCTCATTACGAGGGAATGGAAGACATTAGATCGGCTGAATTTGGCACAGGAATGTCGTATAAACAAGCGAGACTCGGTAGGACTGCAGTTACAGCGAGTCAACTCCCGATTCGAATGGCCGATCCAAACCGGTCAACTCGGCTCGATTGGACCGGTTTGCGAGTAAGATGTTGACTCGGTGGGTGGAAGTCACTCTTGCCTTGACCCATTGACTAACGGTTTGACACATTTTGACCGTTGCTCGGGCCAGTCTTGTGTGGAATATTCCTTTGACGGAGAAGAAGATTCCGGTGACTTTTCGACGGTTAGGTGATCCACAGGGACTTTTCCGCGATCAAAATAGCAGTTTTTGTGTGGGTTTCTTTCATGGGTGTGAAGACTTAGATCGGAAATTGGATGAAAATTTGTGAAGAATTCTCTAGAATCATCTAAACTCATGGGTTTGTGGAATTGGGTTCAAATTTGGAAAGAGAAGATGGAAGATTTGAGAAAGGCTTGGACTTGGAAATTGAATTGCTAAAGGAAAGGGTTCTATTCCTTGGAAGATTTGGAGAATATTGAAGCCTATAAATAGAAGTTTTCTACAGTTCTCTACATCTTTTACACACCTCTCTACACACACAACACTTGTGTTTTTGCACTTTTCAAAATTCTTCT
This sequence comes from Papaver armeniacum, assembly GCA_023531295.1. Lineage (NCBI taxonomy): Eukaryota > Viridiplantae > Streptophyta > Magnoliopsida > Ranunculales > Papaveraceae > Papaver > Papaver armeniacum. The sequence goes on from JAJJWW010010447.1 coordinate 12,308, forward strand.
TTTTAATTATTTGTGTGAACTTTAAAAAATTCTCCTTTTAATTATTTGTGTGAATTTCAAAAACATGAGTAGATAATTTTCTTATTGATTGAGGATGAATTCTAGTTCTTAATATATGATTTGAGTTTTGTTTTCAATTCTATCTTGAAGTTTTTCACATGATTATCGTTTGTTTTTACTAATAGGAATGTTTTTACATTCATGGTTGATTGATAGATTGTTTAGAGTGCACGCTAAATTGATTTGTTAATTTGATCTAAAGCTAGTGAAAGTTAGGGGATAAGTAATCGTTTCTTGACTCTTTACATAAGTAGCAAACACGAGACCTTGCGGAGGGATTCCGTGGAGCAATTGTGTGTAGAAAGCAACGTTAGCAAGTAGACCTTGATCTAAGAGTCTAACTACTAATATCAACCTAATAAGTTCATAAATCTTAATGCGTTTATTTAAATTACATCTTGAGTGATCTACTACTAGGTGGTTTGGTAAATAGAATCCGGTAGTCGAGAACTTCCAGTATCCCGGTGATACAAGGGATTTAGGGGTTTAGCACTGATCTAGATGCTTTACCTACGGTTGGTGATAATTTGTGACTAATAAAAGTGGAAAAGAACATAACTTGAATCATTGTTTTGCAACGAAGAAGGATTCCTTGGTCTTGTCTCTCTTATTGATTTCAAGTTTAACTTTGAATTGCTTTGTTTATTTTCTTTTGCTTTATACATCCCCCTTTTTGTGACAATTTTACAACTAAAATCTCTTGCTCCTCGTGGGAACGAACTTAACTACCACCATATTACTTGTTAATTAGGTGGAAAATATTCACTAATTTGTTGTGGGTTACGACACGCATCAAATTTGGCGCGCGCTTCCCGGGGAGCAAGCGGATGATTTTAGTTGTTTTTATTTTTCTTTTTGCTTTATTCTTCTTTTTCCTTGTTAGATTTTATATCCTATCTAACTTAGTTTTGAGAATCTTATTTCAGTCAAATTTTCCATGTATGGTGGACAAGAGCAAGCATATTACAATAATCAATACGGTTTTCAACCTCAACATTATGGCAACTTCCAACCTTCCTTAGGATACGGACTTTATGGATATTCTCATACATATCAACAACCTTATGACGGGTATGTAAGTGAACAATCACTAGGAGGAGGATAATTATGCTTCTAAATCTATGCGAGATCTCCTTGGTGTAAGGCAACCTAGTTTGAGGGAACTTGAGAAAGGTTCTATCAATTGATCGATGAAGGCCTAGCATCGGATGAAGAAATTTTGAAGCTAAAAGAGCTTTAAGAATAGAGCTTGAAAACATTATTATATGGGTTACGATGATGATTTTGAACCTTATGAAAATTATTGTAACAAGGATAAAGTTATTCCAACTTTCGGGATCATAATAAGGATCCTTCACCTATTCAAAAGGAGGAGATTGGGTGTGACTTACCTATTGTTATAAACGGTGTAACACCCTCACAAGAAGATCTTACAATTTATACCAACGAGAATCATTTTAGTGAATGGCCCGATTCGATGATGAGAATGTTGAAGAGATGATGCTAGAGGATGAAACCAAATTGATTGATTTTGTGGAAGACCCAATTGAACTTGCCAATGATTATAATGATCTGAGACTTTAGTTAAGGTAGAAAATAACGACGAATGGTTGCAAGATTTAATAGAGGACCACGATATACAAGAGGTAAGTAATTCATATGAATTCTCCAAGGATGAAGAGGATTAAAAAATTCAAGAAATTGTGCAAGGTTTGTCTAACCCTTTGCATATTGATTCTTCTCCTTTACCTCTTATTGGTTTGAATGTATGTGCTTCGAAAGTATTTTTGGATGATTTTGTTTCTAGATATCCACCATTGGAAACACTTGATTCTAACACTATGCGCAGTTTGCCAAGAGGAATACATGGAAGTTCCCAAATTTTATGTTCTTTATACACTTCCGAGTGTGGACAAGAATAAGTGTGGGGGAAATTTCTATCAAGCGATAACATCATTATTATTTTCTTGTGCTAACATTTGTATGGAGTTATTGTTTGCAAAAAGGTATTATGGGTGGGTCCCTAAATTTTCCGATTGTTAGTATATGGGAATGAATCTTACAAGAGCCAAGTCAAGCCGATCGACTTTAAAACAAGCGCTTAATGGGAGGCAACCCATAGGTTTTGTATTTCTTATCCTTTTGCTTTATTTTTTGTTTATTTTTCTTGTTCCATATCATGTTAAAATTTCCCACCTTGACTTTACTAGGAGGATTCAATTACATTGAGGACAATGTAAGGTTTAAGTGTAGGGGAGTGGTTAAGCATGTATTTAAAAAAAAAAAAAACCAACAAGTTTTACTTAAAACCTCCAACTTTTAGAGATTTTAGAGTCACTAGCATACTTCTAGGTATCTTTACATAGAAAATTCTGACCGACATAATTGAACTTGGAAGTGTTAGGGAACTACATTCGGATTTCTTGCTTGTTAGAGTGTTAAATAATGGATTTAATCATGCCGGTGATGCAAATTTGGTGCCGGGAGAAATGTATTATTAGAGTTGCGATCAATCATTAGTGGAGACTACCCGTATTTATATCATGTGAGGCATCATTTAAATTTTCTTTATCTGACTAAAGATCTTTCTTTTGAGTGTGTGTCACCGTACGTTAATTCCGGGTAGAATGGTGAGCTACCCAACCTCCCACCAATAGAAGCACTACTCTTTGATCTCTTGAGTACTAATTTTGTCAATCATGAGGGTGACGTCTATAGATGAAAGCCTCCTTCTTGTAGTTCGATTTGCAGGTAGCACCATTCTCTCGACAACAACGGTTCCATAGAAACACCATCATCATCAACAAGGAGCGACATCAAAATCTACAAGGAAAGTTGGAGAAGTTCAAGGTTTATAAGCAACGGAACAAGAAAAGAGAAAATTTCAAATACAAGTAAAAGCAACATACAAAGAGCAGATTTTTACATATTTGTTGAGGACTTACAATACAATGAGGTAATTCTATATTCAAGTATAAAGACTTATTCACAAGAGCGAAGAAAATCAAAAGGTGAGAATTATTTGAAGTTTATGATTTCAAGACGATACAAGTTGTGAAGAATCAAGCGGTAAAATACTTCTCCCACGGCCACTAGGTTTTTTTACTTTCACTTTGTTTTATTTCTCTTGTTTTCAAAAAAAAAAAAAAAAAAACAAAAAAAAAAAAAAAAAAAAAAAAAAAATTTGAAAATTTCATTAAAAAAAAAAAAAAAGATAAAAAAAAAAACAAGAGAAATATTTGTTTTGTTTTTATTTTTATTTAATAAGCCGTGGGGAAGGAAAATCTATAAGAAAGTTTCAAGCGACAAGGATTTTAAGGTAAAAGAGTTACAAATTGTTAAGGATTTATGAAATTCAAGTTTATCACCAATAATTGAAGACGAAGACCAAGAAGATAAAGACGAGGAGCGGAAGGCGTTTCTATTGGATGTCGTGAGAGTGGTGTTATCATAATTGGCGATCGGATATGAAGGTGAGTAAGTAATCTCATCCTCGATAAGTGGTTGATTTCCTTTCTTAGAGATCATCAGAAAAATGGTTTTCAAAATGTTAAAAGATGTGGGTTTTAAAATATTTAGGAAGTTTTCCTTCCCACCATTCAACGTGTTGCAAATTTCTCTCTTCATTCCTACCGCACACATGTGAGACCCATAAAAAAGCCGTCTTTTTAGTGCAATTATCATAAAATCCTTTTTGGTGAGGCGGAAGTCGAGGCGAAATGCTTATTGATCGTTTCTCAAACACGCGTTCTCTCATTATGGTGTGGTTATTTCTCACTCAACATTTAAGAATGAGAATATGTTCTTTAGTATTTCTAACTTCTTATTACTAGCATCTTGAAACTCTATGTCCTCATAACTCTTTGGATGCTTGGGACGCTTGAACGCTTTGAAGTTGTGAGTTTTTAGTTTGATTTGCTCGAGGACTAGCAAAGTCCAAGTGTGGGGAATTTGATAGGGTGTAGAATACATCCTATTTATTATCTATTGTTTATGCTTTCTTTGCTATTTTTCTTGTAAATTATGTATTTTACGCTTGTTTTGAGTTTTATAGCTAATATGGAGTCGCACGGAGGAAAAGAAGAAGAAATTACTCAATTTGAGAAAAGGGCAAAATTGTCATTTCATGGGTGAACACTGTCTCTGAAGCCCGGCCAAGGTTAAGGGGGCAACTCTTTTGGGAGGAATACTAGACGCAGTCCAGATGGGGTTAAGGGGCTACCATCGAGTTAACCCTTAGCGGTGATAAGGATCCATCCAACCAGCCCAAATACTTAAACCCTAAATCGAGAAGAGAGTTCTCTTTCTCAATCATTTCTCATTTCGCTCCAAAAGTGAGAAAAACAGCCATGTTGAAACTTTGTTAAAAATCGAGAGAATTGATGAAGTAGAATTAGGGTTCATGCAATTGAAGAGATGGGTTTGGCTTAAGAACAGAGATTTAGAATGTGTTGCCATTAATGGTGTTCTTGAAGCTCGGCGAAAATGGGTTTTGTCGATATTGGTGATGGTTAAGAAACGAGTTCAATAGAGAACCTGAAGTGGTCTTGAGCTTATGGTGATATCACTAGCGGTGAATGGAGTTGGTGATGGGAGTGGAGATGCTATCGGATTACAAGAATGAGGTGGTATGTGTATTGAGTTGTAATGCTATACGAGGGGAAGATCTTGTTAAAATGGGTTTGTCATGAGCAAGATTACGAGAGATAAAGAGATGTTGTTTTTGATTCTTGGACACGGGAAGAAGTGTTTGATGACAGATGGTTTAATGGAGTTTGGAGTCATTACAGCTTAATGAGAATGTAGGCTGCAGAATGGAGGATTGAGCGATGCAAATGGATTGAAGCTTGATAGATGTATGCTAGGATCTATTACTGAGAATGGAAGACATTAGATCGGCTGATTTGGCACAGGAATGTCGTATAAACAAGCCGAGACTCGGCCGGACTTCCATTATGGCGAGTCAACTCAATGATTCGAGATAACCGATCCGAGAGCCCGGTCCAACTATTTCAGTTAGACGATTAGCCGAGTAAGATGTTGACTCGGTGGTGGATCACTCTTCTCCCTTGACCCATTGACTAACGGTTTTGACCTGTTTGACCGTTATTAGGGCAGAACGGTGCCGTAGCAAAAGAATATTCCTTTGACGGAGAAGAAGATTCCAGTGACTTTTCCTAAGCGGATTCCTATGTGATCCAGGATTTTTCAAAGGCGATCAAAATAATGATTTTGTGTGGGTTTCTTTCATGGTGTGAAGACTTAGATTTGGAAATTGGATGAAAATTTGTGAAGAATTCTCTAGAATCATCTAAACTCATGGGTTTGTGGAATTGGGTTCAAATTTGGAAAGAGAAGATGGAAGATTTGAGAAAGGCTTGGACTTGGAAATTGAATTGCTAAAGGAAAGGGGTTCTATTCCTTGGAAGATTTGGAGAATATTGAAGCCTATAAATAGAGAAGTTTTCTACACACTTCTCTACATCTTTACACACCTCTCTACACAAACAACACTTGTGTTTTTGCTTGCTTTTCAAAATTCTTCTTTTTAATTATTTGTGTGAACTTTAAAAATTCTCCTTTTAATTATTTGTGTGAATTTCAAAAACATGAATAGCTAATTTTCTTATTGATTCAGGATGAATTCCTAGTTCTTAATATATGATTTGAGTTTTGTTTTCAATTCTATCTTGAAGTTTTTCACATGATTATCGTTTGTTTTTACTAATAGGAATGTTTTTACATTCATGGTTGATTGATAGATTGTTTAGAGTGCACGCTAAATTGATTTGTTAATTTGATCTAAAGCTAGTGAAAGTTAGGGGATAAGTAATCGTTTCTTGACTCTTTACATAAGTAGCAAACACGAGACCTTGCGGAGGGATTAGTGGAGCAATTGTGTGTGAAAACAACGTTAGCAAGTGGACCTTGATCTAAGAGTCTAACTACTAATATCAACCTAATAAGTTCATAAATCTTAATGCGTTTATTTAAATTACATCTTGGTGATCTACTACTAGGTGGTTTGGTAAATAGAATCTACGTAGTCGAGAACTTTGTTAATCCCGTGATACAAGGGATTTAGGGGTTTAGCAGCTGATCTGAATTGCTTTACCTACGGTTGGTGATAATTTGTGACTAATAAAAAGTGGAAAAGAACATCACTTGAATCATTGTTTTGCAACGAAGAAGGATTCCTTGGTCTTGTCTCTCTTATTGATTTCAACTTTAACTTTGAATTGCTTTGTTTATTTTCTTTTGCTTTATACATCCCTCCTTTTTGTGACAATTTTACAACTAAAAATCTCTTGCTCCTCGTGGGAACGAACTTAACTACCACCATATTACTTGTTAATTGAGGTGGAAAAATATTCCACTAATTTGTTGTGGTTACGACACACATCAAATTTTGCGCCAACTAGCAGGGGAGTAAAGCGGATGATTTTAGTTGTTTTTATTTTTTCTTTGCTTTATTCTTCTTGCCTTGTTAGATTTTATATCCTATCTAACTTAGTTTCTTAGAATCTTATTTCAGGTACCAGTTTTCCATGTATGGTGGACAAGAGCAAGCATATTACAATAATCAATACACGGTTTTCAACCTCAACATTATGGCAACTTCCAACCTTCCTTAGGATACGAGACTTTATGGATATTCTCATACATATCAACAACAACCTTATGACGGGTATGTAAGTGTACAATCACTAGGAGGGAGGATAGTTATGCTTCTAAATCTATGCGAGATCTCCTTGGTGTAAGGCAACCTAGTTTGAGGAACTTGAGAAAAGGTTCTATCAATTGATCGATGAAGGCCTAGCATCGGATGAAGAAATTCTTGAAGCTAAAAGAGCTTTAAGAATGGAGCGTGAAAAAACGTTATTATATGAGTTACGATGATGATTTTGAACCTTATGAAAATTATTGTAACAAGGATAAAGTTATTCCAACTCGGGATCATAATAAGGATCCTTCACCTATTCAAAAGGAGGAAATTTGGTGTGACTTACCTATTGTTATGAACGGTGTAACACCCTCACAAGAAGATCTTACAATTTATACCCACGAGAATCATTATAGTGAATGGCCCGATTCGATGATGAGAATGTTGAAGAGATGATGCTAGAGGATGAAACCAAATTGATTGATTTTGTGGAAGACCCAATTGAACTTGCCAATGATTATAATGAAGCTTCTAGACTTTGGTTAAGGTAGAAAATAACGACGAATGGTTCAAAAGATTTAATAGAGGACCCGATATACAAGAGGTAAGTAATTATATGAATTCTCCATGGATGAAGAGGATTCCGTAATACAAGAAATTGTGCAAGGTTTGTCTAACCCTTTGCATATTGATTCTTCTCCTTTACCTCTTATTGGTTTGAATGTATGTGCTTGAAAGTATTTTTGGATGATTTTGTTTCTAGATATCCACCATTGGAAACACTTGATTCTAACACTATGCAGTTTGCCAAAAGAGGAATACATGGAAGTTCCCAAATTTTATGTTCTTTATACACTTCCAGTGTGGACAAAGAATAAGTGTGGGGAAATTTCTATCAAGCGATAACATCATTATTATTTTCTTGTGCTAACATTTGTATGGAGTTATTGTTTGCAAAACAGGTATTATGGGTGGTCCCTAAATTTTCAGATTGTTAGTATATGGGGAATGAATCTTACAAGAGCCAAGTCGGGCCGTCGACTTTAAAACAAGCGCTTAATGGGAAGCATCCCATAGGTTTTGTATTTCTTATCCTTTTGCTTTATATTTTTGTTTATTTTTCTTGTTCCATATCATGTTAAAATTTCCCACCTTGACTTTACTAGGAGGATTCAATTACATTGAGGACAATGTACGGTTTAAGTGTGGGGGGAGTGGTTAAGCATGTATTTAAAAAAAAAAACAACAACAAAAACCTCAAACTTTTAGAGATTTCCCAAAGTCACTAGCGTACTTCTAGAGTATCTTTACACAGAGAATTCTAACAGACATAATTGAACTTGGAAGAGTTAGGGAACTACATTCGGATTTCTTGCTTGTTAGAGTGTTAAATAATGGATTTAATCATGCCGGTGATGCAAATTTGGAGCAGGGAGAAATGTATTATTAGAGTTCTTTGATCAATCATTAGTGGAGACTACCCGTATTTATATCATGTGAGGCACCGACCAAATTTTCTTTGTAGTGACTAAAGAGCTTTCTTTTGAGTGTGTGTCACGTCGTTAATTCCGGGTAGAATGGTGAGCTACCCAACCTCCCAACAATAGAAGCACTACTCTTTGATCTCTTGAGTACTAATTTTGTCAATCATGAGGGTGACGTCTATAGATGAAAGCCTCCTTCTTGTAGTTCGATTTGCAGTTAGCACCATTCTCTCGACAACAACGGTTCCATAGAAACACCATCATCATCAACAAGGAGCGACATCAAAATCTACAAGGAAAGTTGGAAGTTCAAGGTTTATAAGCAACGGAACAAGAAAAAGAGCAAATTTCAAATACAAGTAAAAGCAACATACAAAATGATTTTTACATATTTGTTGAGGACTTACAATACAATGAGGTAATTCATATTCAAGTATAAAGACTTATTCACAAGAGCAAAGAAAATCAAAGGTGAGAATTGTTGAAGTTTATGATTTCGAGACGATACAAGTTGTGAATAATCAAGCGGTAAAATACTTCTCCCACGGCCACAGTTTGTTTTTATTTTCACTTTGTTTTATTTCTCTTGTTTTCAAAAAAAAAAAAAAAAAAAAAAATTGAAAATTTCATTAAAAAAAAACGAGAAAAGATAAAAAAAAAAACAAGAGAAATATTTATCATTGTTTTATTTTATTTAAAAAGCCGTGGGGAAGGAAAATCTATAAGGAAGTTTCAGCGACAAGGATTTAAGGTAAAAAGAGTTACAAATTGTTAAGGATTTATGAAATTCAAGAGTTTATCACCAATAATTGAAGACGAAGACCAAGAAGATAAAGACGAGGAGCGGAAGGCGTTTCTATTGGATGCCGTGAGAGTGGTGTTATCATAATTGGCGATCGGATGTGAAGGTGAGTAAGTAATCTCATCCTCGATAATAGTGGTTGATTTCCTTTCTTAGAGATCATCGAAAATGGTTTTTCAAAATGTTAAAAGATGTGGGTTTTTAAAATATTTGGAAGTTGTCCTTCCCACCATTGATGTGTTGCAAAATTTCTCTCTTCATTCCTCTGCACACATGTGAGACCCATAAAAAAGCCGTCTTTTTTAGTGCAATTATCATAAAATCCTTTTTGGTGGTGATCGAGTCGAGGCGAAATGCTTATTGATCGTTTCTCAAACAGCGTTCACTCATTATGGTGTGGTTATTTCTCACTCAACATTTAAGAATGGGAATATGTTCTTTAGTATTTCTAACTTCTTATTACTAGCATGCGTAAACTCTATGTCCTCATAACTCTTTGGATGCTTGGGACGCTTGAACGCTTTGAAGTTGTGAGTTTTTAGTTTGATTTGCTCGAGGACTAGCAAAGTCAAGTGTGGGGGAATTTGATAGGGTGTAGAATACATCCTATTTATTATCTATTGTTTATGCTTTCTTTGCTATTTTTCTTGTAAATTATGTATTTTACGCTTGTTTTGAGTTTTATAGCTACTATGGAGTCGCACGGAGGAAAAGAAGAAGAAATTACTCAATTTGAGCAAAAAGGGCAAAATTGTCATTTCATGGGTGAACACTATCCCAAGCCCGGCCCAAGGTTAAGGGGCAACTCTTTTGGGAGGAATACTAGAAAAGGCCGGATGAGGTTAAGGGGCTGCCATCGGGTTAACCCTTAGCAAAGGTACTAGGATCTTAGAATAACAAACCCAATACTTAAACCCTAAATCGAGAAGAGAGTTCTCTTTCTTCATTCTCTCATTTCTCGCTCCACCTTAAAGTGAGAAAAAAATGACCATGGTCACTTTCGTTAAAAATCGAGAGAATTGATGAAGTAGAATTAGGGTTCGTGCAATTGAAGAGATGGGTTTGGCTTAAGAACCGAGTTTACTGTGTTGCCATTAATGGTGTTCTTGAAGCTCGGCGAAAATGGGTTTTGTCTGATATTGGTGATGGTTCATCTGAGTTCAATAGAGAATTGAAGTGGTCTTGAGCTTATGGTGATATCACTAGCAGGAATGGAGTTGGTGATGGGAGTGGAGATGCGGATTACAAGAATGAGGTGGTATGTGTATTGAGTTGTAATCTTTATACGGGAAGATCTTTGTTAAAATGGGTTTGTCATGAGCAAGATTACAGAGATAAAAGAGATGTTGTTCTTTGATTCTTGGACACGGGAAAGAAGTGTTTGATGCAATGGTTAATGGAGTTTGGAGTACAGAATGAGAATGGAGCCCAATTGGAGGATTGAGCGATGCGAAATGGATTGAAGCTCAATAGATGTATCTTAGGATACATTATAGAATGAAAGACATTAGATCGGCTTTGCAATTTGGCACAGAATGTCGTATAAACAACCGAGACTCGGCGGACTACAGTTACGGAGAGTCAACTCAATGATTCGAGATGACCGATCGGCGGTCCAACTCACCTCGATTAGACCGATTAGCCGAGTAAGATCTTGACTCGGTAGGTGCAGTCACTCTTACGCCTTGACCCATTGACTAACGGTTTGGCTTTGTTTGACCGTGCTTGGGCCGGTGTCGTGACGGAATATTCCTTTGACGGAGAAGAAGATTCCGATGACTTTTCGGCACGATTCCTGATCCCAAGGGACTTTTCCGGCGATCAAAATAACGATTTTTGTGTGGGTTTCTTTCATGGGTGTGAAGACTTAGATCTGAAATTGGATGAAAATTTGTAGAAGAATTCTCTAGAATCATCTAAACTCATGGGTTTGTGGAATTGAGTTCAAATTTGGAAAGAGAAGATGGAAGATTTGAGAAAGGCTTGGACTTGGAAATTGAATTGCTAAAGGAAAGGGGTTCTATTCCTTGGAAGATTTCGAGAATATTGAGCCTATAAATGAGAAGTTTTCTACACTTCTCTACATCTTCTACACACCTCTACACACACCTGACACTTGTGTTTTGCTTGCTTTTCAAAATTCTTCTTTTGATTATTTGTGTGAACTTTAAAAATTCTCCTTTAATTATTTGTGTGAATTTCAAAACATGAGTAGCTGATTTTCTTATTGATTGAGGATGAATTCCTAGTTCTTAATATATGATTTGAGGTTTGTTTTTCAATTCTATCTTGAAGTTTTTCACATGATTATCGTTTGTTTTTACTAATAGGAATGTTTTTACATTCATGGTTGATTGATAGATTGTTTAGAGTGCACGCTAAATTGATTTGTTAATTTGATCTAAAGCTAGTGAAAGTTAGGGGATAAGTAATCGTTTCTTGACTCTTTACATAAGTAGCAAACACGAGACCTTGCGGGAGGGATTCCGTGGAACAATTGTGTGTGAAAACAACGTTAGCTTAAGTAGACCTTGATCTAAGAGTCTAACTACTAATATCAACCTAATAAGTTCATAAATCTTAATGCGTTTATTTAAATTACATCTTGAGTGATCTACTACTAGGTGGTTTGGTAAATAGAATCAGTGAGTCGAGAACTTCCGTATCCGGTGATACAAGGGATTTAGGGGTTTAGTACCGATCTACCGCTTTACCTACGGTTGGTGATAATTTGTGACTAATAAAAAGTGGAAAAGAACATAACTTGAATCATTGTTTTGCAACGAAGAAGGATTCCTTGGTCTTGTCTCTCTTATTGGTTTCAACTTTAACTTTGAATTGCTTTGTTTATTTTCTTTTGCTTTATACATCCCCCCTTTTTGTGACAATTTTACAACTAAAAATCTCTTGCTCCTCGTGGGAACGAACTTAACTACCACCATATTACTTGTTAATTGAGAGGAAAAATATTCACTAATTTGTTGTGGTTACGACACGCATCATCGAGGCACGGCTAGTTTCTTTGAACGAACTAGCCGTTGGAGTATAATCGCTAGTTAGATCAACAATTAAAACTTCTGATTTTCATAAATATTTTGAAATTCATAACAATATCACCTACACATCATCATAAATTTACATTGAACTCCCAATTCTATCACAAGATGCTGTGATTAGCGTCGTGGGACGTGTTGGGCCGAGTCTAAACGGATTAAATCTTTCCATCGCCTAAGGATTCTAAAATGAGCTTCATAACGGAGCTTGATCTTTTCCATCTCCGCCATTCCCAGAGATCGTTCTATAACCTCATCGTTGGTTTCACCCCTCAATCGATATTGATTCACAAGATAAGTTAAATGGACAAATTCTTCGACGTGTCATTTTATTCAACCAACTCTGAAAAGATCAGCGGATTGACGGTTGTTTGGAGTTACCGGTGTCGGCGCGAATTTTTACATGAATTTTCCCCAAATAACTCATACTCATTATACCTCCTTGCCTACGTTCTTCTCCTCGTCTCGGATAGAATTTAACATAGCGCCTACATAAAGATAAATCTTCTTCAATCGTGAACTCCGTAGGATTAATGAATGGTTGGGCCATTATGTTGAAGATGATGTTGGGGAGAGTTTAAAGGTATTTGTGTTCCAAAGAGAGTAAAAGATACAATCCTTATATAGAGTTTAGAGTTCCAACGGCTCTATTTTGTTAGGGCAAGCTGTATAATCGGTAGTCAAATGAAGTATTTTACTTCCGATTATCAGATTGCCCCAAATTTTGTTTTTGCATAAATCTCAATTTTTTCGAATTTGAGAACTATATTAATGGTAGTTAATAAGACTTAGATTATCTGATTTGCCCCAAATTTTGTTTTGCGAAATGTCATTTTTTGAATTTAGGAACTAGAATAATCGGTAGTTAATATGACTCCGATTATAGTAGCTCCTAAATTTCTTCCTTGACGAAATCACCAATTTTGGGAATTTAGGAGCTACTATAATCGGTAGTCTAGTGAGGTTCTTGTTCCTTCCGATTGTTATAGAAGCAAGATACGCGTTTGGCACAAAATCGATATTAATCGGTAGTATAATATCGTTACTAAGCTTCCGATTTCTTCATAATAATCGGACACAAAATAGCTTCCGATTATGTAAGGGCATTAACGTATTCTCCCCATTTTTGGACATCCCTTAACGGTGTATATGGGTTGGGAATAAAAAAGTCGCCCCTAATTCGTTTGGGGTCGCCCCTAAAAATGCCAGGTTAAATAACCTGAATTCCCTACCGATTATGGTAGCATTTTTTCCAAAGGTCTACCTTAATCGGAGTCAAGATAACTTTATTTACTACTAGATTATAGGATAGTCAAAATTCAAAAGATAAAGATTTTATTTTGGGGATACTTTATATTCGGAAGTTATACAAACTAAATTTACTCCCGATTGTTGATTAACTACCGATTATATAGTTATCTACCGATTGTAAAGGGTAGTTTGGCCATTAAAAAAAACGCCCGAAAATAACCTACAGATTGTGAAATAACCTAACGATTATGACATTTTTTGTCGTTTTGTGTCGCCCCTAATTCTTTTGGGGTCGCCCATAAAGACCCAGGCTTTTTTAGCTGTCA